>JAWZYV010008150.1:0-30172 GCA_038373885.1 Cheiracanthium punctorium | reverse complement strand
TCAATACTCATGAATAAAGGCTAGGAATAATAAATAACGTTTTCGACTAATAGCGAAAATGCCGTCCCAAAAAAGGGACGCTAGGCATAAATGGGTTAATCAGGTCTAAAACGTGTTTCAGGATATCCTCTGTGAAAAGTTCCCTTCACTGCTGACCTTCACTCAAACATCCTGAACAATTTCTGTACGTTGGCTGCAGAGAAGCGAGAGTACGCAAATTATTACGGTAATACATATTATTACGGTAATACATATTTTTACGGTGAGCTGGAGGGGAAGGAGGTATGTCCCCCGCCCATGGTGGGATGAAGCAGGGCCGTACCCAGAAAAAAAATCTCGGGGAGGGTCCAAAAATTTCGGAGGGGGATCCAACGGTGAAAAAGGCTGAAATTTTCCCAAAAAGACTTCATCGTTATTATTTTGTTAACAAAAACTTTAATTTCGGGGGGAGGGGAGCTCTTCCACCCGCCTGGGTACGTCCTTGGGATGAAGAACATGAGCAATGATTAAAGTAATAAGCTTAAACTGTTAGTGGTGAACCGATGAAAAGCTGGAGGGTCAAAGCTTGGAGAAGGATCCCGGATGTTCAGGTGGGGAAAAGCTTGGAGAGACAGCCTTGGCCTGTAACAAGCTGTAGCGCTTAAGAAGCTGAAATGTATTTATTCTGATATGCATTTAACCCTTTCAGGCGCAACCCTTTCCCAATGCTAAAAAAATCTGATGTGTCCAACACATGACTTCCTTGCACGTCCATTAGAACAAAAATATTTTCGACGCACTTCCTCTAAACTTATTTGTTTGAAAGAGATAAAATATCAATAATAGTAAGGTTTAGCGGTTTCTAGACAAATATTTCGATATCGCCAAGCTGAGTTCAATTTGAAATATTTCCTTCTGACACTTTATTTGGTGATATTTCACCAAAAGCCGACAAACTTGAGATAGTCTGCGAGATTTTGGGGATAGCCAAAGTAGTCATTGACCACAGACTTTCAATGAATTGAATGCATCCATACACCTCAATGTATTTAAAGTCATTTGGCTCACCCTGTAAATAAATTCTCAGTCGATTGCTGTCAAAAAAGATATGGAAAACAGTTAGATATTACAATAGTTATAAATACAAAAGTTCAAAAATCTACGGGTTAAAGTTTTAGTGTTATACAAAATACGAAATAATTTTTGGCGCCAAATTTGGCGATATTTCGGCGAAACTCGTCAATGTCGACGAAATTTGGCGAGATTTTAAGCATGAACCAAACCATGACAGATTATCGCCAAATTTGGCGATATTTCGCCAAAACTCGCCAAGAACGATGACAAATGGCGATACTTTGGGCATGGACCAAATGACTGACTATCGCCAAATTTGGCGATATTTCGCCAAAACTCGCCAAGGTCGAGGACAGACGGCGAGTTTTTGGGCATGTACCAAACAATGACTGTCTACAGTTGTATTATATTGAAGATGTCCATAGACATTAAAGTACTAAAATTCTTTTCGGTGGTCCTGTAAATAAACTCTCCAGTAGATTGGAACCAAAAATCGAGATACACAACTAGATGTTACAACATTCTTATATATGAAATTTCATAATAGTTTTTGAGATTTGAGAGTTAAATATGCACACACGTACACCAAAAGTCGCCAAGCTTGGCGACTTTTGGCATAGTTCTTGAGGGAGGCACGTGACCGTGGTCGGACCATTACCTAACTTATGTGGTAGGACGGTATTGTGCTTGAAATGGATGAATGCCCCTAAAATTGCCATTGACCGTAATGTATTGGAAATCTTTTGAGTGTTCCTGTAGCAGAACTACAAATGATAAAGACACTTTTTTTAATGGAGAAATTCATTTTCTAACTCTTTACAGCATACATCACTTCTGAGTCGTTTGAAATAGCCCAATACCTCTAAAAAACGCTTTGATGAATTTCGGCCCATAGAGCGTAATGTATTTCGAATCTTTTGGGCGGTTCTGTAGATAAACTATCCAGTCGAATGGAATCGAAAGGGGAGGTGCACAACTAGATGTTACAGCAATCCTAAATATAAAGTTTCAACATTCTACGCCTAATAGTTTTTGAGATATGCGAGTTTAATGAGTTTCGGCCCATTGAGCGTAATGTATTTCGAATGTTTTGGGCAGTCCTGTAGATAAACTATCCAGTCGAATGGAACCAAAAGGAGAGGTGCACAACTAGATGTTACAACTATCCAAAATATGAAGTTTCGACATTCTACGCCTAATAGCTTTTGAGTTAGGCGAGTTTAATGAATTTCGGCCCATAGAGCGTAATGTATTTCGAATCTTTTGGGCGGTCCTGTACATAAACTATCCATTCGATTGCCACCAAAAGGGGAGGTGCACAACTAGATCATAGAACAATCCTAAATATCAAATCTCAACATTCTACGACCCATAGTTTTTGAGATATGCGAGTTACATACATACGTACGTACATACGTACGTACGTACAGACGGCATGGAAAAACTGGCCACAACAGACTCGCCACTGGTCAAAATGAGTTGCAGACGCGTTAATATGATCGTGCATGCTAGCCTACGATAGGATGCATCGAAAAAATTTTTAAAATTAAATTTAGAGGTAGTCAAAATCGGTTTTTTTGTCGAAATTTGGCCCCCAAAATTTTTCGGGATCACATTACTTCCTTATACTACGTACGAGGAAGTAAAAAGGGCAGCCTTTGCCACCGCTCGACTTAACTACCAGCATGATGGCGGCACAGCCAGCTGTCGTCAAAAAAGGGTCTCTCGATCTGTGGCACGCGATGAACGTTTCGATCGTCCGCCCTCTTGCGGGTCGTTAAGTTGAGCGATGGCAACGGCTGCCCTTTTTTCAGCATGGGGCAATCTATCCAGCTGTTCTAGCATTCTTCCATTTGTCAGCACATGTCAGTGCTGTTAAAAATAACCGTGACCATTTTTTGACGGGAAATGACGTGCTCAAAAGTAAAGGATTCTCGTGAAGCTATGTCACCCGCCACTATTTTTATAGAAATCAGATCTATTCTTCGTGACTGGCAACAGTCAAAACGTCAGAGTTGGGTGTTCCCAGAGCGGGAGCACTGCGCGTTAAAGGGTTAAGCTTATGATCTTAATGTAAGCTTCATGAGCTTAAATGCCTTATTCTGGAGTATAAAATAAAGCAAAATGAATGCGCAATAAAGACAATGAACATAGTAAATGGCTGAAGGGTAAAGTTCCGGGCACGGGCCCATCGCGCGGCCATCCACTAACGGTCTGGAGTTTTGGTTTGTTTTTTCCAGATGTACTGTGAGTACTCGTTATAATCCCTTTAAAAGTTCTCCACCCAAAACATCCCTCCTTACTGCAGATAGCCCTCGAGTACCTTTGCCTTTATATACGCTATTGAAATAAATCATCCTTCACCAAGTGATAGTGCTTATTAGGGTCTTGAAGTTGTGGCATAAATTTCAACTGTTGTAGCAAAATATAATAAACATTCAAAAAAGTATGCACCATAAGACAAAAATGAAACTATTGCATGTTGTCGTCATAAATGAGGAAAACCTGGCAAAAGGATTCAAGTATATTTGTTCCCGGAGATTTCCGTCTAAAAAATATCCAAAGTTCCAAGGTACACCCCTGTAATATTTTTAACAATAGCGCAGTTCAAGCAATACATTACGATAAAGACATGATTGAAAAATATACTTAACGACGCAAAAAAGTAGCCTTCGTACGGAAACTGCCACGAGACACAGTCGGTGTTTTTGTCAGGACTGATGGAAGCATCGTCGCAGGGAATGCCGGGAGCATGCGGACCAACATAGCAACTGCCTTAGCAACCAGGTTTGAGTAGTACACGCAATGTATTTCAATCAAAGGAACGGGGTTTACAAGAGCAAGGAATAAAAGTGAATAGGGTAAGTTGGCCCGTTGTCATGGAATGAAATGATTGTACAACCATTCGCCTCATGGGCGCCGGCAGCTATGGGCAAGGGTGGGCAAATCCCTACCCGATCAAACGAAATTATAAATATTAGATATGCAAAATCTGAAATCTGATCTTATTTATTTATCTTTTTTTTGGGGGGGAGGGGGATAAAATAGACCAGCAGTCTTACTTAAATACATCACAGAGTAAAGATCTACAAAAATACTGTAATGAGTGTATATGTGCGCATGCGTCTTTCTCAGACATTTTGCCCTTATAAAAAATCTTAGCGGTGCGCATGATTTCGCCTATTAGCATTTTACTGAGTTTTCGTTGCATATTTTAGAGAAATCCAATTTATTATTCTAGAAATTAAAATAGGAAAATAAATGAATGGTTATGTATTTTCACGAACAACCCATGTTTGCGACCGTGTTCGAAAAGGACATTCGATGTTAATGGGTAGATGAAAATCGAGATCCGATAACGAACCTTATTAAAAGATTGAACATGAGGTTAGTGTTATGGTTATGGTGGCAAGATGTGTTCTTAACTGATTTGAAACGCCTTTTTGGGGGGGTTTGATCTTACCTTGCGTTCATAAACTCATCCACTCCTGCCACTATTTTTCGTGTAAAAACTCGCGAAAGCTGAAACACTTGTGATGAGTGATCTCAGTTTCTCTGGAATTTAAGAACGGCTTCAGTTTATTCTCTTGTCGACATTGCAGTTGAAAAAACTTCAGAGGGGTATAGTTACATTTCATAAGCGGTTGTACACGCTGCTGTTTCTTTTTCCATACAATTTATACAAATAAATGTTCAACAAATTTTTAATTCCAAACAAGCTGTACCTGAACACGGGATTTCTATTGGTTATCAAAAAATAGATTGCACTTTGAAGCAAGGCCTTCATAGATATTCGTTTTCTTTCGAAAAAGATGGCCACCCTCCCTGTTGTGTTGGAAGATGTATTCGGATTTGTATGCTTGTTCAAAAGGAACCGCTTATAAATCCACGTCGGAGAAAGGACAAACACGAGGGGGGGGGGGGCAAATGCCTCGGAGGAGGACTTTTCTGGGTATCTAGCGCGTATTCACGTTACATCTGGAGAAAACCGCCCAAAACTCGAGACCGCTAGACCGATGGCCCCGCGAGAGGACAGAACCCCGTTCCTCCACTTGAGCCATCTCCCAATGTCAGTGGCTTTAACCACTGTGCTACACATTGGTGGCCACCCACCCTTCTTTTTGTACCTATGCATCCCTTGGAGGACGATCATCAAAATTCCTCGAATTTTAGGCATTCGCGTGTCTTGTTTTTTTACGGCAAGAATTTTTTGGATATCATTCTTTTTTAAGTGAGATCACGCGGGATGTGTGATAAAACATATTGGTGCCCTACTCCCCATCCGACATGAATTTCGAAAAAAATAATTTTTTTTTTCTAATGACTTGCCACGGCCTTTTAGGCTTTGGCCACAACAGGCCGGAATCGTTCGTCTCTTTATTATGGGGCACCTAGTAGATGGGTGGACCAACGTCACCCCCTATGAAGGGACGGACATGACAAACACGCCCAGTCGGGGATCGAACCCGAAACCGGAGTACGGTGCTTTACCCACCCTACAACTTGGTCGGCTGAATTTTGAAAAATACTGTAGCACATACGTCTAAAAACTCATATGCAAGCTCAATATAGCATTATTCGCTTCAATAACTTTGGCTACGCGAAATACTGACATACGAAATAAAAAGATACTATATTTACCGATCTTCTCAATACTTCTATTTCTCCTCCATCACAAACGAAAGCAGCTGCCACTTCATTCTCAAAAACGCTTGAACACTGTTGCCATATAACTTTACACAAAAGAGAACGAATAAGTGACGTCAGAGGAACAAAGCGATCCACAAAAAGGAATGGATTTCAAAATATCCGATACAAACTGCAATATTAATAAGAGGTAAACAAAAAATCTTACCAGCGTATCCCAGATGAGTCTTGCAATCTTCTTTTTTCCACTCCAGATGGGCCTGTAGAATGATCGCTGATCGTCAGGCTTAATCTATAACACTATTCAAATTTTCTTTAAGTTAATAGAAAAAGGTATTTGTATTGTAAATGGACATAGTGAACCATAGAGATAAGAATATAAGGAGATGGCATCTTCAGCATTGGATGAAATGAAGTCACTGTGTTGGTCTCAGTAGGGCGGGATATTGAGTGGGTTCCTTTTTAAATAACAGCGAAAGAGGCACGCTTTTACGGATTCAAAAGTAAAGATGCACAATCATATGTTATAATAGTTCTAAATAAAAAATCTCAGCATTCTGCAGTTAAAAGTTTTACAGTTGTGCCAAATAAGTCATTATTCTTGGCGCTCACGTTGGCGACATGACTTCTTCAAAATG
Source organism: Cheiracanthium punctorium (assembly GCA_038373885.1). Classification (NCBI taxonomy): domain Eukaryota; kingdom Metazoa; phylum Arthropoda; class Arachnida; order Araneae; family Cheiracanthiidae; genus Cheiracanthium; species Cheiracanthium punctorium. Next base: position 23,834 of record JAWZYV010008150.1, on the reverse strand, counting down.
GGAACTGTCACAGTAGAATAACACACGCATATTGCAATGGGGTCTAGGCAACAGGGCGATTTACAGTTTCGGCTTCACGATCATATATCTAATTCAGTCTCCTTGTAATAATATCTCGATGTAGCGAACTGAGTGACGCAACCGCACTTGACGTCACCAGGGGTAAAGCTCAATATTGGGCCTCATTCAGCAGGGCGCCCGGGACAAAGCTTCATTTTTGCACCCCATGAAGCTTCCTTAATTTTGGCAAATCCCTTCAGCACGGCACCCGGGCTGGTGCCTCACTTACCCCCAATCTAGTTGCGGCTTGTGCAGTAGTATCTTTAGAAGATATTACATTGAACTGCAGCGAAACTCCTCCGTAAGTTGGAACCTAAGCGGCTTCCTCCAAAACTGTCCAACTTATAGAGGTCTATTTCTATGTTATGGACGCGTTCCGTTTCCCAGAAAATTGTCCAGTTTAGGGAGGTTTCTAAGTTTTGGGTGTGTCCGACGTGGGAGGTTCCACACATACATAGGATAAGAGCGAGCAAGCTGGGTTCCTGCAAATTTACGGCTTTTTGGTTTGGTTTCGCAACAACCCAAAGAACATTGAATGCAACCATTTTACTGTAGAATCAAGGGCATATCTAGGGGGGAGACTGAGGGAGTTGCAGTCCCCCCCCCGAAGTTATAGTTAGTCTGGGTAGTCGGGTGGTCTGCTGTCTGTCTGTCTTACGTTTCATGATGATCCCAGCTGGTTTCTTGATCATATGGCCTAAATTTGTACCCAATTTGTTCCTCGTCGTTTTCTTGTGCTGGCCATCGACGAACTTTTTGCCATCTTGCAGCACATCTACATTTTTCATTTAAAATTGTTTAACCGCACCAAGTTCATCCTAAATAAAACTATAATACACAATATTTTTAACGAGCCTAGTGGTATTTTCGTAATATTATACAGAGGTTCGGAAGAAAAATACCACATTCGGGACATTTCTTGCGCTAGAAAACCCAAAATCTACAAATATAGTTTAAGGAAATACACAGGGCCGTGCTTACGGGGTGGCAAACTGGTCAACAGCCCAGGGCCGCTAAAACCCTAAGCCTGTCCCTGAAAATGCATTCATTGTGGTGGGCGTCATAACTCAATACAGTAAAGTCCCGACTATCCGGCTGAAGAGTAGACCGGATAAGAAAAAACCTGGAGTTTCATAACTATTTACTCACTTTCTGCCCCTTCACATTTTAAGGTAAACTAGCGGCCAAAATTTTATGCCATTTTTAACTGACAGACGAGCCTTCATGAAATTTCATTTTGCCTTTATGAAAATAACATATTGTGTGTACATATATATATATATATATATATATATATATATCACACTTTTTAAAGGCGAAAGTTAATTAAGCTATTTTTAAAATTTATTTTGGGCCGTAAAAATACAATCTAAACAAATGAAGGTTTCATAAAGAATATCTACAACTCAAGTATGGATCATAATTTATTTCAACATAAAACAGGTTACATAAATATTTCAACAAAAGTTCAACGTAGATACTTTCTAACTTGATCTAGGATGGCACATAATATACATTTTGACGATAATCCATGAGGAAAAAACGCTCATAACATTGTAACAATATTCAGACTATATAGACATATTAAAATATGTAACGGATGGCACGTATGTACAAATAAATGCGTACAAGTATTATCACACGTTGGCCATGTTGAAAATTACAACCATCTCACCACAGAAGCACTTCAATTAAAACTATCTCAAATAAAATAACACATTTTTTTAGATATTTGTTGTCTCTATTTATTTGGGTAATTCCTTTTTTTCTGTATGAAAAGGAAATAAATTGACTTTTCTTCAATATTTATGACAAAGAACGGATTAGAATACGTAGGCCAATAGGAAACCGAATAGGGAATAGAAGAGAATACAATAGAATCTCCCTATAACTAACTCGGTTCCAGTTCAAACAATTCGCTATAGGGAAAATTTCGTTGTACAGAGATTTTTCAGTTATTTCCGCAAGTATTACAAACTTTTCAGTTAATAAAAGTATTTAATTTTTACACTTTCATTTAAAAATAAATTAGTATATATTATAAATTTGTTAAACTTATATTGTTTCTTACTTTTCATTGAATAAATGAAATGTTTAAAAGTAAAGACAATTCACGAATTTAGAGAATAAAATATGTGTAGTACACTTACATTTATTTTACTCGAAAAATTCCGTTATTTTACATTGCTATGCATTCCGTGATTTTAAATTTTCATAAAAATATTCCAATTTAAAAGTGCGCTGAAAGTAGACTCAGGCACATTTTCTTCCATTTGTAAACCCCCTTTTAACGGTTTCGAATGGCTGCGGCATTTTGGTATGACGTGGTTTTGGCTGTGAAACGTCTTCATTTTCGTAATCAGTTTCACTTTCTTGGATTTAATTTTTTTGTCTATTACACTGTTCAAAATTTCTTCATCTGTAGGATATAAGGCAGTTAGAGTTCTGCGTCTCTTCTAAAAGATCGGAAAGGTCATCTGTTACTCTTTCATTGAGTGGTCTGTCCAAAAATTAGAAAATTTCTTCAAAACTGACAAAAAATCTCAAAGATAAATCTGAAAAAATTCGTTATAGGAGACAAGCTTTTCGTTATGCGGAGAGTATTTTTAATGTTATTTAAGCCTTAGAGTTACTTTCCGATTAAAAATTTCGTTATAGGGAGAAATTCGTTGTAGGGAGACTTCGTTATAGGGAGATTCTACTGTAGTTACAAAGGGGGGGGGGGATCCTCAGGAATTTTCAGCGTTCTGCTTAAAACGGAACAGCGTAATACAGGGTACCCGAGAATTGTTGGACACTTTATAAAATTAAATAAAAAATATTCTAAACACAGTAAGTAGAATTAAAAATTGTAATTGCTAATTGCAGACATAACAAAACTAATAGATTTCAATAGGAGATCCTTTGATGGCTCATAGAACACCTAAACGATATTCGATTTCATTCCAAGTATTGGAAAGCATCTGACATGAATAGCAGCTGTGAATCGCTGCTTGAGTTAATCTACATTAGGACACGTTGTACTGTAAACAATATCTTTGACGTTACCCAACATGAAAAATCCACAGTGTTTAAATCTTGCGATCGGGAAGGTCATTGAATTGGATCACCATTACCAATCCATCTGTTTGCGCAATGTTGATGGGGGGCAATGGCTCGCGGATATTGAGCGATGTGGAGGTACGCTGTCCTGCTGAAAAATCACAATGAAAAATCTTTGCCACAGTCACTATGGCTACTGCGCTCTTCTGAATCTCTTGGCAACGTCCTTAACACCAAGCGCCATCTGTCAGATTCTTTGGCACAAAATTATAGAAAACGAAAATTTAGCAATTTTGGAAGTCGGCTATCATTCAAAATATCCGGTTCGTACTTAGTTATTTTTTATTTAATTTTTTAAAGTATCTTAACAATACTCGGGCAATCTGTAAAATTCTAACCGATATCACAGCACCCAAAGTCGCGGCGATTTCCATTTGTGGAGCAAAAGTCTGGATTATGTTCATGACCAGTATGTGACGTCACGTAAATGTCACACAGAAGTTTTCTCGTAATGGGTTGAGTTTTTAAACAGGGTCATTCTTTTTCTTAAATACAGTAGAACTTTCACAAAAATAGTTAAAATTTTTTCTTCGTTAGTTTGAATGCTGATTAAAAAATTGGCAACTATTCTTTTGTGCGATCTCACATTTCAAGTTAAAATTAAATATATATTTTTCTAATTCTGTGCATTAAAATCTTATCATAAATATAGTTTTTGGCACATTATATCGTTTCAAAACAATATATCGATGACATATTTACATATCAGTATATACAACTTTGAACAATTTTAAAATCCCTGTAAGTTTCACAAGATCACTATTTACAAAATAATGATACCCACATTTGCATCTTGTCATGCTCTGTTTTGTTATTTTGAAAAATATCATCCCATTTTTTAAGTGACTTAGATTAGTTTTTTTCAATAATGTACAGGACGTCCCAAAAACATTGACCTAGGATTTTATTCTTGAAATGAGAAAATATATTACTTTAAAGAAAAATGTATAGGTTCTTATGATATCGATTCAGATTTTCGGGAGACTCAATCTAAACAAATACAAAATTTAAATTTTTATACGGGCCCCGTACAAAAATTCCCAGTGAGTGGTATGGGCCCTATACATTATTGAGTTAATGTACAGAATTTCCGCTTTTCATCGTAAAAAGTGTCAGAGGTATGAAATTAAACGCTGTACTTAAACCACTTTTCAAGGGCTCTTCAGGAAAAAAAAAAATCGCACCGAAGGAATGCGTTTCAGGGGCTGTATACAAATCACGGAAAACAATGATTACGTCAATACATAACATTTTACCTATTACTGGTATTGAATACCTCTCATCCACTTTGTATAAACGTATATCTGACTCCTTCCCTCCCCCACCATTTTTTTATGAAATGCTGAAATTTTGTAAACTAGCCGCCCCCATACCTAACTGTTTTTACACTCAGTGCAGTGTTGACTGAATTTCTGGACTCATTTCAATGAAAACCATGTTTCTTTGTTTGAACAGTATTTGCTCATTCAATTTATTGAGGCTAGGGTTGCTTCATATACTGTGTGTCATAATGAAAGCCGATGTTGAAACAGCCCATGGCTAAAATGGGCTTTAGCCCAATGTAGGGTGACATTTTTTAGAAGGTTATAAATGCGCAAATTCGACATTTTAAAGCTTGTGCATCCATTATTGTTATTTTGTAATCTAGCGACTGCGTGACATTCGCTGGCTCCATTGGACGTCACTGAACTGCTCGTTTGATTTTGGCACATGCGTTACTGTCATGTCCCTCCTGTTTACATCGAGTGGTTGCCGTTCGCAGCGTGGCAATAGCGTCGATTTGGGTACCGCACACCTTAGCGTATTATATAACTAGATCATCTCATGAATGCATTTTACTAAGAAAGGACTTTTAGCACGGGGGCTGTAGGAAAGTTTAAACTTTGCATTTATTTAGATTTATTTTCGTGAAAATTTTAATCGGTATCGTAAAATTCTGTACCTTTACTTTTCTCGATGAATTGGTCATTGATTGCTTTTTGTCTATTGTATATTTAAGGAATAAAAGCTTAGAGGTCAGTGTTCTTGGAACATCCCGTCACAAGTTTCCTCACTTTAGGAAATTTGTTTTGGATACCTCTTGCTAATTAGGGTAGAAATGACTATTAGGGTAGGGTACTAATTAGGGTAGAAATGTCAGTTCATTGTCAACTGAGCAAATCCATTCTTATTTTGAGGTGAAGCCGAATGAAAACGGGACTGAGCGCACTATGACCGGCACGGAGCGAAGTGCCCTCTCTGTTGGGATTTACGAAAACGAATGACACGAACGTTCACGGCTGTGCACTGTGTCTATTAAACGTGCTCGAAGTGTGGTGGGCGAGACGAGCAACACCTTTTCACTTTTGACTGTGGCACAATCAATACTTTGAGGCGCAACCCTTTCCCAATGCTGAAAAAAGGGCAGCCGTTGCCATACGCTCGACTGAATGACCCGCAAGAGGGCGGACGATCGAAACATTCATCGCGCGCCCCAGATCGAGAGACCCTTTTTTTGAGGCCGCACAGCCAACTGTCGTCAAAAAAGGCGTCTGTCGATCTGTGGCACGCGATGAACGTTTCGATCGTACGCGCTCTTGCTGGTCGTTCACTCGAGCGATGGCAACGGCTGCCCTTTTTCAGCAGTGGGCCATCTATCCAGCTGTTTTCGCATTCTTCCATTTTTCAGCAGATGTCAGTGCTGTTCAAAAGAATCGTGACCATTTTTTTACAGGAAAGGGCGTGTTAAAAAGTAAAGGATTCTCGTGTAGCTAGGTCACCCGCCACTCTTTTTATAGAAATTTAATCTATTCTACGTGACTGGCAACAGTCAAAACGTCAGAGTTTAGTGTTCCCGGAGCGGGAACACTGCGTGTTAAAGGGTTAAAGCCTCAGTGGGAGGTGGAAACTTTTCAGAAACAGCAGTGCAACATCTAAACAGTCTAAATACCCAGGAAAAGTGAAGGAAGGACCCTCCTTCTATTTCACGAAAACTGCAGACCGCTCACTCGTTGCCGGAGGTCGTCCCGACAACCCTTCCACATCCTCCATACGGTCCAGATCTCGACCCCATGCGATTTCCATACGCTTTTTAAGCACTCGTGAGAGATTGGCTTCGGAAGAAGAGCTGCACGCCTGGGTTACAATCATGCTTACGTAGGCACCCGCCAACATTTATCCACGAAGACATAGACTAGACAGTCTCGTCTCAGAGAGGGATCATTGTATAAACAGCTACGGCGATTTCCTTCGAAATAATGAATGCAGTCAAACCTCGTGAGTGCATCCCTTTCGGGGGCACTTCAAAATGACCTACTCAGCGGAATGACTTCTTAAGCGGAGTTTATATTCTATGCGAAACGGAATCCTAAATGTTTATTGAGTAAGTGTACCTATCATTGGCTTATATTATAATTTATGTAAATGGATAGAGTAAGAATTTAAATGGATGAAATGAAAGATACATCGAGGAAATGATCAGTACAGACGGGGTACATAGTATTTATCATTGAACCGTACAATCTGTTCTATTGAACTTGCCATAGGCGCACACACGGATTGGGTTGGGGGGGGGGGGCTAAAGCCCCTTCTAAAACTAGAAAGTTAGATGTGAAAAGCATTAAAAATTGTGTCACTCATAAATTAAAATATTTTACCTTTAAAAATCGTCTTCGAATTACTTCTAAAATATCTTTTAAGGGGAAAAAAATGTTGGTTTTTCAATAAAGAGTTAGTACATGAAATGCAATTAAACTCGGTTACAATGTCACTGAATAGATCGCATAATTATTTACGACTGAAGTTGATAAAGTAGGCTCGTGTTCCATGAGCAAGTGATACAGAATATTTTGACGTTATAACAGTGTTATAACTATAATCGAGGTCACTATAACCGAGTTCATCTGTATTTGTAGGCCTAGCCCCCCCCCTCCCTTAAACTAAAATCCTGGGTGAGCCACTGGAACCTGCCATCGTACAGAAGTCAAAAAGAATAACATTCCTGGATGAATTCCAAATACTTGTTGAAAAGACAAACAGTGTTTGCAAGGGGGAAATGGCTGATAGAGTCGTGCTCAACAAGCATGAAGTGGTTTTGGCAGATAATCTCGATCCAGAAATGGTACAGAGAGTTTTGCATAAATTGCACTCTCAGAAGTGAAGTCTCAAGAAACAATAGCGACGCAAATAAGAGGAGGAATACACTTTGGGAAAAGGCGTTTTAAAAAAGGTACGGAGTTTTGAAAGGTGGTACACAGTAAAAGCACTTATTTTCGCGAACATGAAAAATATCGGAGATTTCGCGAGATGAAAATTTCGCGAATTGTGAACAGAAACGAAAGTTGAAAAATCCCGGAAGTGTCTGAATATAGAACCCCTTTTGCACTTAAGGTATTTTAAGACAACTGTAAGGTATTTTAAGAAGGGCTGGCGAAAATAGCGAAAATTTGCGATTTTGCAGTCATATGTCGTGAGTGACGTCTATTATACAGGTGACTGAATGACGAGGTTTGACTGCAGTTCACTGGCTGCATTCGTAAACGCCAAACGAGTTACACTCGTGCAATGAGTTTCCATCTAATGCGTTCGTAAAGGAAACTGAGTGCATACAGTTTTTAAACTAGAGCGTTCGTATACAAAACTGAGTGCGATTCGTTTCAAACGAAATAAACCGATCTCTGCTAAGGTTTCGTCATTGTTTAGAAGATACACTTGCTGCACGTTGTTGTTGTTTTCAAATGGCGTCCGTTGTTATGGAAAAGTATGTTGTTGTGAAAAGTATTTTACGTTTTCCAAAGCTGCAAATATTATTTTTTCGAGGAGGAAATTCATACGTACGTTAGAAAATGCTACGAAGGTACATCATTTTTCAAAGGTTATCATTTTCTTGTATTTTTCATTTTAGTCAATTCAAAAATGCATGCTATAGTGTTGAGATTGAAGTTGATTTAATCCGTTATTAGCGAAATTTGAACTTCTCTTGCTAAATACTTTTGAAAAAATGAAGTTTAAATTGAAATCTCTAAATTTTGATTTGTGCACTTCAATGATGGCCACTCTTTCTTCTAAAAATCCTGTTGATTTTATATTGAGTATGTACTAAAAACTCTCCTCAGCAAAATGAACGCATTCGGGAATTGTAAACAAACACGTCTCCTAGTCGACAAAACTCAATAAACTGAAGTTGTTCGTAAAGTCAAAGGAAACTCATAACCACTGACAGCACTCAACACACGCATTCCAGTTTTCTTACAAAAACTCGTGCAACGAGTTTGTCGTTTACGAATGCAGCCACTGACGGGTTCTCCAACAGCTCCGTTTTCATTGAACTACCCCTTACGTTTTCTGAAATCTTTTTCTTTTCTTTCTTCAAAAATTTAATATTGTACGAATCCAATATTTTTACAAGTCGTATAAGTCGGTAGGATTAGTTTTCTTTTTTAAAAAATTGGGAGTCGGCGTGCCAGCTGCAAAACTCATCGCACGGGCGTTCCCAGAGATGTATACAATGTCGCAGCAGTCAGTTTTTTTATTGTTTTCTCTTCTTATATCATGTCCTCTTGGATGTAGGAAGGGATACTCTTCCTCTTCGTGGACATTCGGACGCTCGATGGACTGTCCGGAACCAAGAGCGATGTCCTGTTCAGCGAGACGTTATCCCGCTAGAAAAAAAGGGAAAAATATAAGTTATTTTCAAGAAAAATGTACATCACTAGAAGTCAAAGCCCTTTGTGGAGGTAACGACCGCGGGCGCCATGAAAGATATTGGACAAAAATAGGTCCACATCACTAGATCTTCTTATAGGACGTCATCACCGTTCTATTTTAACGAAGTATATCTATTATAAATGGATGGTGAATTTTCTCACTCATAAAACTTTTTAATGATGTAAGATAGAAAATTTAATTTTAGGACTACAAATGGCAATTTTGGACCCTCACTCATTGTATAATAGGATACAGAAGTAAATCACAATGAGTTATTTTGTACCAGAAAGGTATTTTAATTTTTATCTTTAAGATATTTGCTCATATTTGTGGCATCCACCCGAAATTTTAAACAGTTTTACTTTTCGAAGATGCAACTGTGATGACGTCAAAGCTTGAGTTGTTAGGCCTTCAATATCTGGAAGGTGTTGATTCAGTGGGCACACAGTATATACTGTATTCCTCCCATACACTAACTATACGCTCACCTCCGAGAAGGTGGTGACGAGCGTCTTCTTGGACGAGCTGTTCCTGTGGTTGAGGATGGAGGTGAGGGAGATTCCGGAGGTGTCGTTGGCGTGGTTGGGCGTCGTCCTGCAGCTGTAGACGATCTTGGCGAGGTGCTGCTTGAAGAGCTTCGTCGTCAGGGTGTAGAGGACGGGGTTGAGGGCGGAGTTCACGGGCAGGAGGAACACCGCCACCCACGCGTACAGGTCCTTCTGGATCTCCACTCCTGAGCAGAGAAAAACAAATTTGAAAACATAAGTAACAAGATGGCGAATAACAAGGCAACAATTGTCTATAGACCATACCCCCGGGCATGGGGAAGCCAACCAAGTGGGTGTTCCGGGGCTCAAACACCCACAGAAGGCATCATATGGCCGTAGAGCAGCCAGAAAATATGGACGAACAGTTTTAGATACTCTTGTAGAAAAAATCTGATGAAAGTTCAGAAAAAAATCGGACGGTTTTCTTCAGGAAAAGGATCGTCTGTGACTGTTGGATTATTATTTCTCACAACATAAACATAGGTAAAATCAATTGCAGAGGAAAGAAAGAATCGTGATTGTTTAAAAAAAACTTCTCTTTTGTTTAAAAAACGAAATTCGTTCCATCTTTGTTTTATCCTTATAGGTGCTTAGAGCCTACGTTTCAACAGAAAAACTTAATGGGTGCTCAGTGTTTGAATAAATTCTAAAATAAAGACCTACTAGTAGTCTTTCGCGTATGTGGGTGCTTTAGAACTTAAGTACAATCGCGGAAAAAAAAGTACAGATGTTGAGCTGCTTTATAATTCTAAACTATGATTAAATTGATGTAAGGGGTAGAGTCGATAACAACAAGGGGAATTTTTCTTAAAAAAAAAAAGTCCAATCGTTTCTCCCCTCTCCCCGGAAAAAAATAGTCTGTCTAGAGCAACCACGAAAATTTTGTGAAGTCGTCGTTTCTGTGAGCGGCGGAACAGCCGCCATCCCACTAAACATTTCCGACCAAAAGTCGACTTTCGGTCCCGGCATCTCCTTACCCTGTAAAGATTACAAGTTTCCAGGTTTTTGCCTCTGCAACATTGTACATTGCAGGCAGAAATTCAAGATTCGTTTCAACCCGATGTAAAAAAAAAAACGTTGCCGTCGCTCCATTTCACTACCAGCAATATGGCGGTCGATTGAATTGCCAAATCGTGAGCCGCGGATTCAGCTGTATCAAAGAAGTTCTACACAATTAGAAATCCTTTCGACCGCCATGTTGCAGTTGGCATGTTCACTGCTTATTGCCCGTATTCTCTCTAGGGTTGTCATAAAACGCAGCCAGTATTTGGCGAACCTTTAATATCGCCGCCTCTAGCTCTCTGACCTCCAATGGAGAGGGACGGCTCATATGATGTCGCTTTCTTTCATTCCTGTTCAATGTAATAAATGTATATCCACAGCCTAGATCCACAAATAAACAAGTTAATTTAATCCAATTACTTATTTACCGATGCACTCTGCCTACAGTTCCTGGTAGTTATGTCCAGTGATGGCAACTGCTTCACTTTTTCAGTGTTGCATAGTTGTCGTTCGTCCGTACCCCGAACGAAGCTGTTGTATTTTGGTTATTTCATCCGTACCTGGCAGATGAACGATTTTTCTGGTAGGATACGGATGAAATCAATTGGATGTCCCTAATACGAACGTTTGTCTAAACCAGTGATCTCTAGTCGATCGCGAGATACTATAGCAGCACGCGGGACATTTACGACATTTACTTTAGTTCGCGTTACTGCTCCGGTTGGCTAACCTTGATTCCTCCACTGAGCTTGATGCTTCCGACATGGGACTGGCAACAACTAACAGCTTTTACAAACAGGACTACCTACTTTTTTTTTAAAGTTGGTAATTCTTTTAGTTGGTAGCTGGCAATCGTATTTTTAAAAAATGTGGTACCTCAGAACCTTCATACGTTTGGTGACCTCTAGTCTAAACAAACTTATGAAGGTTAATCTACGTTCCCTGGTAATACTTGGTTAACAGGATCACCATGTGACCCAGGTAATAGTCACTTGGGTTACCATCACCAGGTGGTGGTGATGGTCTTCTTGTTTCATCAACAAGAACATGGTCTTATCAGTTCATGGAACACCAAGACTTGTAGGTCTTGTTGATCCAACAAGTCTTGTTGTTGGACCAAAAAGACCAACCAAGTCTTGTTGGCCTTGGTTGGTCTTGTGGTTTGTAAATTCGGGAACTCACCGCTCATGGCGATGACTTTGATGAGGACTATGGGCACCCAGCACAGGAAGTCCGTGCCCACAATGAAGGCAAACCGCTTGGCGATGGTGCGGTCCTGAAGCTGCTGCGTCGACCTCAGCCCTATTTTCGAATGCGAGATGGTGAAGAACATGGAGATGTAGGCGAACAGGATGAAGAGGAAAGCGGCCAAGTTCAGGCCGCAGAACAGGAACGTGGAGTACTCCCACGCCTGTGTGCAAGGAAGAAAGGAAAAATGGTTAATAGTAGGCACTTTTATGTAAAATTTCGTAAGGATTAGCCATCACATATCGGAAGATACTAAAGCCTCTCCCCAAAATAGCGGGTTGTGAAATTATTATCCTTATTTACAGGATGTTCTCAAATTCGACCGACAAATGCATGGACGTCGACGAAATATTTTCAAGGGAGGGCAAAGTTTACTTCAACATACTGTTACCGTGTTGGAAAGAAAAAAAGGCAGGAAAAACGCGGTATACAACAATCCAGGGAGGGAGGGCAATTGACGCCCCCTTGCAATAGTCTGCCGACACCCATGGACATGAAGTCACAAACCACGTTGAAAGTGAAAATTGTAAAAAATGGGGCTCTGAACCGAGGACACGAAAGGTGGATGTCAGTTGGATGTTATACTGATATCCATGCTACTGCGCAAACATCAAAAGCATTCCTGGCGTCTTCGATAGCGTTTGGAAATCGTTTTCACTTCGTCCTGGGACCTTCAATGACGTCAGCAGGCGCCGCTTCCAAGGACTCTTGTAATAATTAATGAAGTATATCATTTTGTAGTTAGCATTGTACTGGGGTTATTCCAGTGTAAGGTAGAAACCGGCATACGTGTTTTGCTATTTTTACCCTCTCAACGTGGTTTGCCACTCCATGTTCTATGGTTAAGTTTTCGTTCTTTTGATATTTTCTATCATCTACCTGAATTCTTTTGTCTAATTTGAGAACACCCTGTATAATTAACCCCATACCGGATTTGCCCGAGCTCAGCTCGGTCAATAGGAATTTTTTTATTTTTCACATAATCTTTCCTGAATTATTTCGTGTTGCTTTCAAACACTTTTATATACTTTTCTGCCCACTAGATAGTAGAACTATACACGATTTAGGAAATCTCTTATGCGAATAGTGTTATTATGCTTTAAAAATGTGTATATATCAAAACATACATTAAATAAAATTGACATTTTTTTACCCTCCAACTCGAAAAAAAAATTGAAACGGCAAGGGTTTAAGCCAATGGCCCAACGACGGTCGTGTGCTTCCCTCAAAATTGCGCCGAAAGTCGCCAAGCTTCGTAATTTTTCGCAATATATCGTCCATCAAGTGCTGTGAATCACTAAAACTGTATATTTATATAAATACATTTTATGTTATTCCATTATTTCATCTTCGCCAGAAATCTTCGAACTTGCAGTTCTCAAACCTTGTGGGCGGGAACCTGTGACACGATACCGCATTCTGATTGGCGGAGAGGAAGACCGATAGAGCCACGAAAGTCAAGAAATGAAAAATTTAATATCGGTTTTAAAGGGAAAATAGTCACGAATTTTTAGTGCCGGAAGAGATTTTAGCGCTGATGGATCCACGTAAGTGAAAATGTGAACGGGGTTTTATAGTTCGTTTTTCATTATAAAACTCACTGTTGTGAGATTGGCCGAATAATTACAAATAATTAGAACATATAGAGATATTTCTGTGATGCTCCCTTTTTCTTACCCCTCAATACTTGAATAATTCCGATAACCTTTATCTGTGCAGTATCGTAAAGTCTTCGACAAGAAGTTACAGATCTTTGATAATGTGCAGTTCTAACGTTATCGAATAAATCCCTGAGTGTTTCAAGGGCTCTTCAGAATTGGACGCTATAGGAACATAAGGAATATCATCACTTTCGGACACTTACTTCAAGCATCCCACGTGATCGAAATCCATTTGAGATTCCAGCCGAGAGCCGAGATGAACGTATCAAAGAGAGGAGTTCGGTTTCAGACAGTGACCAGTACAGAGTTAAATTTACGCTGGTGTTAGCCTGGTGACGGCCAGTATTTTGCCCGAACCCGCAATCTGACTGTATAATTTCCAACTCAAATTTTATGCGTTTGTATGTGCCATCTAATAAAGAGTTTTGTACAAGCAAAAGTGCTCCATCTCTTTATTTATGACGCCACACTCTTAAAGTTTCACGTTTAAACTGTCCCTTATTTACTTGCAATAGATCATAATGTAATTCGTTTGAAAATATACAGACTCGTTTGATTTTATGAATATAACGCAGAATTTTCTTAAGAGAATCAGGAATAAAAATCATGCTGATAACGTGGAAACAAAACACTTTCCAACAGTGTTTTTTTTTTTTGTGTGTGTGTGTGTGTTTAAACAACAGTATAATTAATATTTAACCTTTCCACACTCATCGTTAAAAAAGCAAAAAAGACTTCCATTCTGTTCCTATCGTTTCTTCCTGGTCTTGGAGTTGGAATGTCCTGTTGTGCTTGATACCTCAAGAGGAAAGTTGCAAATTGAATCCGAAGCTGTTTGCAAGAATTACCTGCCCAAGTGGATCGCGTAACGGGATCGTCTTGCCTATTCTGTTCTACCCAGTTCGAAAAGATTGCTAAAAAATTCAGTGACTTAGCACATTCGCTGGAGTTGTTAATTGCTCCGGAATATTACTAACCACTCTTTCTCTAAACAGTCATTTTTGGTTTAGTACGTACGTCATTTTTCAAGTAAGAACCGTTTTGTAATGGAGTAGGAGACAATTTAATTATGAACGTAAATTGCATTACAAACTAAAATATGAACATTTTTTCACTTTTCAACAGTCACCATTAACATTTAAACATTTCTCAAGTCGTGGCACCCCAGCTTTTGGATCCCATCATCAAAGAACTCTGCCGCATGACCATTAAACCAGCTAGTAACAGTTTCTTTAAAGCGCTTTCCACCAAGCAGTTAAGCGCTTTCCACCAAAAAATTCCTTAAGTTTTGGAAATAGGTGAAAGTCTGATGGTGAAGTCAGGGCTGTATGCTGGATGATCTAGTACTTCCCCATGGAAATTTTTCAGTTTCGTCTTTGTTTTTGCCGCAACGGGAGGCCGAGCATTACACCTTCACCATAAACTTCAACAAGCTGCCGGTGGATTTCAGCAGAACGAATATTTTTTTTTTTAATTTAAAAACAGAATTACTGAGCGAACTTCACAGTCGGCGAGATTACAGATTGGCTTGGCGACAAACGAAGCAGTCTAACCATACAACCCACACCGTCAGAGACGTGAAACGGAATGGCGGCGTAGTGAGAGACTGGCAAAGAGTGGCCGACCTTGAACGGACGTCACTGGACAGGATGCGCGGACACGATGCGCAATCGGTTCTTACTTTAAAAATGACCCTCGTATGTTGCAGAATTTGAATTTTTAACATGTGAGCTACTTAAAATTTTGAAAAAAATATTTAAATAATATACTGTTTCCAAAAAATGGTTAATTATAATCCGGAGAAGTTGGCAACCCTGCTTCTGCCTTTAGAATGGCAACCCTACGAAACTTCCACGGGGTTTTGTTATTTTTGTAAGAGTCTCACCTGTCCGAAGGGATCGTGTATCTGTATGGGCAGGCACACTCCGTTGTTGCCGTAGAACTCGTCGCCGTAGTACTCCAGGTCGAAGAGGGGGAGCGCCGACAGGAGGATGGCCACCGTCCACACCAGTCCCATGGCAATGGACGCGGACGCGATGGTCCGTCGCTTCAGGGACAGGGGGTAGAGGATAGATGTGTACCTGCAAAATGAAGGAGAGTGACAAATCCATGACTTTCGAGCCTTTTCCTTTCAACACTGATGTTTTTATGCTTGTCATGTATCATCTGCAGTCGTTGGGGGCTAATAAAAATGTCTGACTACACAAATGAATAACGTTTATAAAACACATTACCATTTTGACGAAAGTTTTGCGGAAAGTGTTCGAAAAGTGTTTGAAATTGTTGATAGTCCATAAGTTAAGTGTTCAAAAATTAAATAAATTCACTACACTGCATAATTAATCTCTTTCTCTCGTAACATTTCAGATTTATAATTTCCTTGCGATTTTCTCAACTCAATAACAATTCATTCTGTTTCACTTTAAAATGAAATCCTTTGCACCCGAATAGACCACTTGTTGAGTCCATAATACTGCAATTGTTATTTGCTTCGGCTTCCATGCAAATACCGTGAATTGTTAGGTCCATAAATAAATTCACTTTTAATGTTTAGTAGATTTTTTTAAAAACTTTTTATTGGTTTCTAAAGTACTTGGTAAAATAGATTCCAACTTGCAGTCACTTCAAACGTATTATGACAAGTTAGCTTCCAACTTTCGTAGTAAATTATTTTCAAACTTATTGATCAAAGTAGCTAACAACTTATTCGCAAAACTAGTTTCCAGCCTATTTATTTAATTAGACTTTAACGTATTTACTAAATTCGTTTCAGCCTATTTAGATAATGAGCTTCCAGACTATTTACTAAATTAGCTTCGAGTCTATTAACCCATTTATTTATGCCTAGTGTCCCTTTTTTGGGAAGGCATTTTCGCTATCTACCGAAAACGTTATTTATTTTCTCTAGCCTACATTCGCGAGTATAGAACCTCCACTATATACAACATTTTAGCATGGCCCAGTAGGATGTTGACATGTCAATTTTTATACATGATGATCTTAAAAGAGGTCATCCTTTGTTCAAGAAGTTGAAATCAGAAATGGATCTATTATTGCTGGTATTAGCAAAAACAGAGGACAGTCGCAAAAATATCTGGGCACAAATGGGTTAGGTAAATTAGCTTTTGAAATATTTACAAAATTAACTTTCAACTTATTTACTAAATGAGCTTCGAACCTATTCACTTAGATTCTGAGTTATTTAAATCATCAGCTCTCAACCCATCACTAGCTTATAATTTATTTAACATTTTAGTTTTTAACCTAATTACAACGTAAATTTACAATCGAATGCACTTATTTTCATTGGCGCACGAGTTAGAGAATAAATAAAAATGAAAATGTCAATCCTCGCACTCACCTGTCCATGGTGATGATGGTCAGAATGAGCACGGACGACTCGCTGCTGAGCGTCGCCAGGAACCCGCACAGGCTGCACTGCCAGCTGTGCCTCCACTGCGCCTCGTGGTGGATGTACTGCCCCCGGTACGCCTGGTCGTGCGCCGCTATCACGAACAGGTACAGCGCCATCAGGAGGTCCGCCAGGGAGAGGTTCTTGATGTAGAAGGAGTGGACCTCGTTGGGCTCGAGCAAGAGCAGCCTGCCCACGAGCACGGCCACGTTGCCCAGCCCCGCGACCACGGCCACCAGCCACACGCTGACCCTCAGCACCACGCTGTCCAGCAGGTGGGCGACGCTGCTGATGCCGTCGCCCCTGGGGTCGCACACCCTCACGTGCAGGGCGAAGGAGCAGAGGTGGAAGTCGTCGAAGTAGCTATGTTCGGAAGAAAAGGGAAGAAGATTGGGTAACCTAATTATAACTGTCTAATGACAAATGTCACTCAAGTGAGGTTGGCACCGAAAATGAGGCTTGGGCTGGGTAATACTTTGCTACTTGTAAGTGCAATAAGAACTCGCGTTTATGTATCTTCAAAATTGTTCTTTTTACTGTTAAGTCGAAATAGCTGTAAGAGGGAATTTGGCATGAATGGAATAAAACTATTCGAACTTTAATCGATTATTAAATTTGAGTGAATCGATTTTCAAAAGAACTATTCGACCGCTCAGCACATAGTATTCGAATAGTGCAGGTATACAAAATCGCGAATAGTATTCAAACAGAAATCAGAAATAACATTTTAACCGGTAAAAGACTAATTTAAAAAAATAAATAAACTTACCGTAACGAGTAACTTAATTGTAAGTTACGATTAGTTTAAGTTTAAATTATTCAAAATTGTAGAGAGGTGAAAAAAAATTCATAGGCCTGGATATAACATCTTAAATCCCCTGATAGAATAAAAATTCCAGAACCTATAACAATATTATCGCATCGATTGCTTTCAAAAAATGACCACTAACGCTATTGATGGAGGCGAGACGACTTTTTGCGATATGAGATAGAGAATTTACAGCTTTTTTGCGGGACGAGACAAACATCTTTAACATTACGATATAGGATTTTGCGAGACGAGCAAGCTTCTAGCGGTCTTGCGATAAAGCTATTTTCCGTCTCGCCCTGATCCTAACTAAGTCAACGCTGAATTTTGCACCCGCAATGAATTAGGCCGAAGTTTTGTTATCCTCACTGCATGAAACGTTTAGATGCTAGTAAGTCAATGGCTCAGTTTAAAACATAAAGATTCAATTCCAGCGCATATCGGTAAACGTTTATATTATCTCTAAACAACAAAACAGTTTGAGCGTGACCTGTGACAAGGGTCGGGCTGGTTAAGTGTGACTCTCTGTGACAGAGAGAGAATCAAAAACATTGTAAAAAAAGTGCGGCATCCCATAAAAAAAGCCCTATATCATGAAAAATGCTACTCACATGTGCTTGAGCTGCATCAAATCGTCGAATGTTCCAGGTTTCAGTTCTTTCAGGGAATTTTTCTTCAAGTTTCTGTTAAAAAAAAAGTCAGTAAAGAATAAGGTTGATGTAACTAAATTAGGACAAAAACAATATTCACCTTATTTTAAAAGATACTTCTTTCAGGGCCCGATTATGACAAACCGGGGCCTGGGCAGAAATCTGAGTGCCCCCCCCACCCCGTACATGTTGTGACTGTGTCTGACAATTACTTTATGTATTTTTTCTGCGTTCGCATATAAATATTTGTCATGATTCAATGTATCACACATGAAATAGACTAATATTAGATAAATGAGAGTGTTTATGAACATTATAAACATAGGAAATATCAACATTATGAAATAAGCTTTGTTAAAAATGAAGACTTAAAAAATACAACTAAAAGCCTGACTTTTTCATAATATTAATAATCATAATTAGCCAATTTCTATTGATGGGTGCCCCATCCTGGCTAGGTAGCCACTTAAAAAACTTCAGCGAGTCCGGCCACTGACCGCTTAATGACTTAAAATCGAGCAGCCATTCTACTGACCACTTCTTTTTGCAGAAATCAGTTATCTGCTCTGACATTTTTTCTATCGGGAGGTAGAATTAAGAAAGAAAAAAAAAAAGATTTTGACTATTTGTAACTTGTAAATTCATAGCTGAAAAAAAAATAGGCATTTACTACATTGGAAAAAAAACTAAATTCAAATCTTTAAGATTGAATTAAGGATTCATGTGAATAAGCGGTGAAGTTTTATTTAGTTAAAATGTGTTTTACTTTTCTCCTGTAAAATTCGGGGCCCTAAATGGGGCCTGGGTCATAGGACCCTCTTGCCCCTGCGATAATCACGGCCTGACTCCTTTTATTTTAGAATTATTAAGATTATTTTACACTCTAATGCCCACTATGAGAAATTCCCAAGCACACATACACACACAAAAAAAAACCGCTTAAATGGTGTTGTTTTGTGTCAAATAACGCAAATCTAATAAAAAATCGCGAAAACAGTTATTTTTTTAATGTTTTTTCAATGGTAGTACTGTGATTTTAAAACTCTTCTCAACATTGTAAATGAAACTCAAAAAAGAAAAGTATCTAGCGAAAAACAAAATGTGTTAATGTGTCATAAGATTTAAGAAAAAATGAAAAGCAATAAAATATAAATTAACATCGGACTTACATTAAAATTATTTTGAATGTGATAGTATTAGCAACTAACCATTTGAATTAATGCTGTACTATGACACTATTCAAGGACTTTCATTCGTTGTTTTGTTGACCAATTGTCGAACATCTAAATTTGTGTACGGCAAACGAGTATTCGGCTGCCGAATATTGAAGTATTCGACTGAACCGAATAGGCAGTATATCTGGTGCACCCCTATAAAATAAATTTTGCGTGGCAGTGCTTGAAAACAAACAATTACTCAAAAAATTAACCTCGCCAATTCAGTGAGTGCGGTTTCTCTTCTCTATTTCTCCTGCCTGCCCATTATATAACCGGGCTGGCGAGTTCAGATAAGTAATTCTCCGAACAGTTTTTGTAAAAATCCATCCTTGAATTCCATAAATATTTTCTTTATTATTTTACATACTAGAAAGCAGCACCATAGCGCTTACAGTAAGAGTGGAGATAGTTTGTTTGATTGACACAAGATGGCAGCACTACATATATTTTCACAAAAATTAAAAAATAAAATAGCTGCAGTTTTCTTGGAAGTATAAGGAAGGCAAGGGGTTAATCGATGCAATAAATTTATATATTGATAATAAGCAAATGTAGACGAGATATTTTCATCTTAATATACATTAAGATGGAAGTAAAATAAGTATTCCAGAGCTAAAGCAATGCCATTTTTCAATAGTATCCTTTGAAACAATTGAAATAAAGTGAAACAAGACAACCCCTTTGCTGAAACTTATCTTGATGACGAAATGAAATACCAAAGATTACTCGTTTTCTTTTAGTTGCGTGCATTGTTTTCCTTTCACTGCTGGAAATGCAAATGTATTTTAACTTGGAAGGTGCGTCGTATCGACCTATTTAATTTCCGAAATTACTTTTGTGAACCTCCAGTTAAATAACACAAGAGCCGCCACTAACATTTAATGGAAAATAGGACAACGCGTTGATTATGGTACCCTTTTAGTATATACATAACACTTTAAGTGCGTATTTAAAATATAGACTTGTTCCAGATTGATTTTTTTAAATCTTGCCAGCAGGGTGTGTTAAAATAGAAATTCTTTATAAATACGAATGCTTTTTGACACGCTAGTGCTTTAATTTTAAAACGAACTGATTCGCAATGTATGCACTTTCAATGAGTTTGAAATAGCCTCGATTTTTGTTGACAGGCTGCCTCGAATTTAGAATTACAATCGAATCGTGTTTTAACGAAGTCCAAGGGAACAGCAAATTCGTTGCGCTATAACGCAAGTTCGTTATATCGATATTGCGAATTTTTACGATGATACAAAAAAATTGGTTTATGAGTAATTTTCTAAGATGAGTCAAGTTATACCTATTTAAACGTCATGCCCAAACTATTTAAATACAATAAACATCGTTTATACTGAATATTTTCTCTTACCAGAAGTGGATATGTAATGAGTTATTCTTCTCTGTACAACCATCTCATACTCGCGGAAGAGATATTACAGACTTTTCTAAATGAAATACATTCTCAAACAAGCTGTCATTAGCATAATTTAGGATTCCATGGTTCTATGGAGCGACGAGAGCCGTTATATAGGGTTCATTGGATCATCTGAAACGGCCGTCAAAGACATCCATATGATCGAAAATATTTGGGATAAGTAGGAAAGCATTTAAAACTCTTCACACCGCGACACTCTAAAATATCACAGAACCAGATCATCGTGTCTGCTCAATTTCTGAAAGTCAATTTTCTGACTTTTTCCAGACTTTTTGGAGCTTCCGGAAAACATTTCTTGACCATAGATCCACATTACTTTGGTGGTAAATGGCCGACGTGTAAAGGTCCCGGTTTCGGGTCCCATCGCGCGGCTGTCGATCTAACGGCCCTAAGTTTTGGTAGGTTTTCTCCAGATGTAACGTGAATACGCGTTAGAACCCCCTAGAAAGTCCCCCCCTGGCAGATCGCCCTAGTGTAGCGTTGCCATAATCACACACAACAACCACTTTACTTTGGAAAATTCCACAACAGTATAACTCCCTTTTTATCTTGTAATATTTTTCTACAACTTGATTGAAATAAATTTTCAACTTTAATACAATTATTGATGTAGTTAAGTTAGATTGAAAAAAGAATTACAATGAGTTTCAAATAAGATACTAGAGTGAGTTCAGATTTAACCAGTACTGGCCAATACTACTTGTGTTATAGGCGGAACTTATGCGATATATCTAATAATAACAATATTAAATGCAGACGTCGATTTTCAAACATAAAGTTTTACCTTTTAGTCTACTACACTTCAAATATGCAAGAATAACGAGCAATACTAGTGAAAATTTCTATATTCTATCACTGGTCATAGACATATAGCTTTTTGGCTCTTCTGTCACATGATACACCTCACCACAGAACGCGAAACAGGTGTGATCATCCCATACCCCACAAACATTCTCAATCATTCATTCGATTTAAAACATAAATCATCTTCATCAGCATTTTTTACTCTCTAGACGTCGAAGAAATTAAAAAAAAAAAACTGACAAGAAATTTTTAGACGAAGGAAAATTTATAATTTCGGAGCATTTTCCTGACCCAAATTTTGCATTTTCCAGGCTTTTTCTAGACCTTCCTGACCTATTACCCATTTTCCTGACTTTCCTGGCGGGTAGGAACCCTGTAGATATATCAAAGCATGGTGTGAAATGACTGCAGAAACAATTCAGAAGCTAGAAACTGGCAAACCTTACAGTTTATTACGGTAGTATGGTTAGAAAATGTCTGGCGAAGACAGTAAAACGGTTTGAGTAGGCAATTTCAACTCCTTAATCCTTGCTCCCGTCAAAATCACGGGCTCAGCTTTCTCCCTCTAATTCTCGTGCCCGTGATATTGTCGGTAGAGAGTGTTCAAAAGTAATGCGACAGAAAGATAAGAGCATTTCCATTCTTAGGCACTGATTTTTCTTTTAATGTCTCATTTTACACAACACATGACAATACCAGACTATTTTTATCTTAATTAGGACATAGTTTATTTTTGAACAGAGGGTAGCAGTACTCCAGTACGCGTGTATGTGTGATAGGCATTGTGCCATCTTAGCTCACCTTTTTACTTATGTTCCAAGAAAATTTTACGGATATTTATTTATTTTACGAAGTTTCATAAAATTCTCCTCTAGTGTAAAAAACATATATTTTGAATGATTTTCTTCTTACTAGAAAACACACATTCAGTCGCAATAACCCTGAATGTTGGCTATTCCTAGAAATTTACCCTTACCGGATTTGCCCGAGCTGTAAAACGTTCCATTCTGGATTATCCCGAGTGTAGCTCTGGCATTAGGAAATTTTTTATTTTTCACATAATCTTTCCTGAATTATTTCGTTTTGCTTTCAAACACTTTTATTTACTTTTCTGCCCACTAGATGGTAGAGCTATACACGATTTAGGAAATCTCATATGAGAATAGTGTTAGTGTGCTTTAAAAATGTATAGATATCAAAATATGCATTAAATAAAATTGACATTTTTTGACCCTCCAACTCGAAAAAAATTGAACCGGAAAGGGATTAACATTTTTTCGTGCTCAAAAGGTGTCCTTAAAATGAATCGATAGAGAGTACATGCACGTTTTTTTATACAATTGTCTGGAATAAAAAAATTGGTACTTTTATGACTGTTCTTTTAAAAAATGTTCGACCTCGAAGGGGTTAAGACAAATCTACTCGAGGGCTATCGTCCAAAGCAGGGGTGCCTTGGGTGAATGACTTTTTAAGGAAAATTAATACTGAATAAAAAATTATTGGGAAAAGCATGTTTTCAAGTAAAAAATAATCAGCATAAGAAAAATAATGTTAACGTAATCAATCTTGTTTTTCAGAACCAAAGCAAAGTTTACCACAGTCAACCCATTACAAACTTCCTTCGTAGAAATCTATTTCGAAATCTATGTGAGCATG
Source organism: Cheiracanthium punctorium (assembly GCA_038373885.1). Lineage (NCBI taxonomy): Eukaryota > Metazoa > Arthropoda > Arachnida > Araneae > Cheiracanthiidae > Cheiracanthium > Cheiracanthium punctorium. The sequence goes on along the minus strand of JAWZYV010008150.1, from coordinate 549 downwards.
CTTCGGCGCGAACTCAGAAATAAAATGGAAGAAGGTGTTTATTTTCTTTTCTTCCTTCTCTTTACGATACATTATCGGTACGTTTTTACGGTACATTTTTTATTAAGCTACCAATATACATGTCATTGCAAAAGCTCTTTCGAAGGCCCGTAGAGGAATCCATGAAGGGCTGAATGCAAAATCATAAATAAAACGAACAAAAGCAGAATGAATAAGATTATACTCTCCGTCACGTTACTCACAGCGATTCCAAGTTGGGCATGGAGGAGAAAGCTCCGCGGTCGATCCTCTGGATGCAGTTGCCGTGAATGTCTCTGGGGAAAAAAAAAGGAAGAAACTTAATGAGCGAGAATTTCATATAATCCAGTTTAGTTTTCAAATCCCCTCCCCATAACAAACCAATCACCTTTTCCCCGCGATACCCGTAACACAGCTCCCATGGAATGCTCGAAATTCTGAAAAACGCAAAACTGCTACTGAACCGCCTCCAATAATATACATTCATGTCCGCCCCCCCCCATTGGGTTAAGGGACCTGGAACCAGGATAA